>OY787607.1:5982702-6009886 GCA_963678935.1 Umbilicus rupestris | reverse complement strand
TAAGTTGCTGAAGAGCATATTCCAGTGGAGATTCCTAGCTGGAGAAGGAGTTTTGATTGTGGGAGTTTTTGAATCTCAAATCAAATCTAATCTCCTAAAATTTAGGAGATATTGATATTGCTAAGGGAATTGCTAAATCCTGATAATGATGGCAATGGACGCGCCTATATAATGGAGTCTCTTCAGAGCAATGAAGTTGATCGAAGCTAAGAGAGAAAACACAAGAGTTACACAAAAGTTCAACAGAGAGTGAATCTGTGTGAGGGCGAATCTTCAATCATCACCAAGAGCAGAGCGTGAGCGCAGAACTGAGGTGATTGAGACAGTGAGTGATCAGGACTTGCAGAGTCTGATCACAGCTTGATCGGGAGACCAATTCCGAGCAGCAGTGCTTGTTGGTGGATCAAGGAAGGCCGCGAAGGGATTGTCGAGTGGAGGGAATCGGGCAATCGATCGAAGGCCAGCTCTTGTTAGTGACAGGAGGTCACTGAGTGAGGAGGAGCATTCCAGAGTGTGCAGCGCTCGTGAAATCGTTCGAACGGCTCAGCGGAAGGCTTCGGAGCGACGCGGACAGTTTGTGCATCAGCTGTGTGCTACAGCAATCTTGCATATTCTAAGTATTATTTAGAATAGGCTGAGTTTTGAGGAGACAGTAGCTATTCTAGATAGATATCAGTAGAGGGTGTGCAGACACAAGTCAGAGCCTGTTCTGATTGTGTACATGAATCCACTTGTGGTTGAGTAGCATAGGTTGCGTGGGTTGTAACCGTGTGTACTTGGAAACCTTGAGATTAGTGGATTGAGGACTGAGAAGAGTCCTCCCCAGATGTAGGCAATTTGGCTGAACTGGGTGAACAAACCTTTGTCCTTGTTCTTTTCTGCTGAAACAGTTTTCGGGTGAACAAGAGTGTGCTGTAGCAACTGCTTGGTCACTAATCTATTTTTCAGAGGCGCCGCGAATTTCAAACCTCTTTCCTATAAGAAAATTAAGAACATATAATCTCCTCGATCATTGTAGGTTGTTAGCAATTCTATTGCTGCTGTACTTTCTTAAAATCATTTAGGAAACATATTTCGATTATAGATCTTTGGCCGTTCGCCAGAATTCTTCAGGTTGACTTTCTTTAGGTTGCTCTTGCTACTTACTTCATAGGTTGTAGCAACTCGCCAGATCAACTTGCAGTAGTTTTGTGAAGGATGCCGCTATCCTTAACAATCTCCTCTTGGCATTTTTGACAAAACCCAAGGACTAGTCTAACTCTTTAGATCTTTGGTCACCACTTGCCATGGTGTCCTTTTTTTCTGTCTGCTTCCTCGTTGGCTTGCTCCGACCGACATCATCATTTTTTTTATAGGTTCCTCTGATCTTGTTTCGCCTTCGAGAAAATCATTCAAGAAGACACAAACAAAACTAACTGTAGCTAATGGAACAGAATTCACAACTAGCTAAGTCTAAGTTGCTAACTAAGAGTGTTGAGGAATGGCATCCTTGACAAAACAGGCGCAAGAAGATGCTACAGCATCCCGTGGAGTCAGAGGCTGAAGCATGTTCTGCAGACTAACAAAACAAGCGAAAGAAGATGCTATAACTTCCCGTGGTAATAGAAGCTGAAGCAAGCTGTCTGAAGACAACTACAAGAAGATGCTATAGCATACCATGAAGACTCAAAGCTACAGCAGAGTAGCCGATCAACATGGAGCCGCATAGAGCGTCCGGAGGATTACTACCGGCGTCGTAACAAGTCAGGGAATTCCCAGTTGATCAGAGGTCTTCATAAGCGCTCGAAAGAGATTGTATGAAGAAACTGACAAAGTTGCCATAGGAGTATGGAGATAAGATTAGATAGCTTAAGATCAGAAGAGTCCTTGAGAGCCTGAAGACAAGCTTGGGATAGCTTGAGATCATAAGAGTCCTTAGGTTTTGTCAAAATGCCAAGGGGGAGATTGTTGAGGTATGACATCCTTGACAAAACCCAACAAGAATCTGCTACAACACTTTCTGAAGATTTTTAGCTGGAGCACAATCTGAAGAATAACAAAACAGTAACAAGTTACAGCAACTTGGTACTAGAAGTTGCTACAACATCCTGTAGAGAACAACGAGAGATAAAGGCACGAGCGAAGAATAAAGACTACGAGGTAGTTCTGTAAAGTTGTGTTGAGCGTAGAGGAGATCAGAACTCGCTGAGTTTGATCTAGCATTCATCCACAAAACTCAACTGGAGCGTGGCTCTTTGAACGATCAATAAGTTGCTTCGAAGAACAGCTGCGGACAGGTGTTGTTACAGGGTGTTGAAGAGCTGAGTGACTCTCCTTGATAGTGATAGGCGGGTGATCCGCGCGTCGTTGTGCGCGTCAAATTAATCCTTCCTTCTCCACTTAGTACAGCGGCTAAGCCAGGGTCGATCCCACAAGGAGCAAGCAGACTCGTTCTAACTAGTAACCTACACTTACGAAAATTGAGGTGCGAGTGATTGGGTTGCGCAGATGCGCAAATAAACAGTAGTTAACGCAGGATTTGCACTAGACGTGCGCAGGCAGTAGAGATTAAGTACTATGACTATGAAAAGTATCGGTGCAGACAATCCTCTATGAATGTATTCCTTATCATCGACTCTAAACGTCTATAGTTCAATTCACTGAAGTTAGTGTCCGATCAAGGCTTCCTAACATGTGCGCATGTTCCGATCAAAGTTCATGAGCTATTAATTCTTAAAACTAGTCTAAGCAGCTACGAATCCTGTCACAGTAGTAGCTGATTATCCTAGCGCGTTACTCCTAGTTGTCACCGTCAAGCTACCAACTAGTTTAACATATAACAAACAAGTAGCAAGGGTAAGATTGCGGTTCAAGGCTTTCCCTACTCATGCAACTAGCTGTCAACAGTGTGCACAGAATTAATACAAGCAAACAAACTATGCATTAAGCACAAGTCTCAAAGGAAATACCCATAGAATCATGCCCAACCGATACAAAGCGTTTAGCTAGACATGCTAGTAGTAAACATCATAGAAATAGTAAATAACATCTAAAGTATCCAAGAAAACAGTAAGAAGCAGGTGCGTGCAGGTTGTAGTGTCTCGGCTGGAGCAGTTGGCTAGCGCAGGTCCTCACAGTAGCTTGTGTGTTTTTCAGTTCTGCCTCTCTCTAGTGTGTTGTGGTGTGTCTGTGTTCCTCTCTTCAAACCCTAGCCTTCCTCTCTTTATATACTGCTCATGAGGCGCAAGGACGGCCTTGGCAACTTCCAAATCCGATGGTGTCAGGATTTGGAAACACCAATATCCTGCGCATGGCTCACTGCGCACATTGGTTCGCGCACCGTAGTCCGACTCTGCCACTTCCTATCCTGTTTGCGCTGCTAGCTCCGCAGGCTGTGTGTTGCGCTCCTTAAACGCTGCCTATTAGCACGTATCCGACTTAGGCCCTCGTTTCGCCCTGGAATACAAAAACACCGGAAACCAGTAATCTTGTACACAAAATGATGCAAACAAGCATAGTGTTAAGATCTAAATAGCGCGTATAAATAGGCTCTATCAAACCCCCTACACTTGCCCTTGCTCGTCCCGAACAAGCACTTAAGCACGGATACAATTACCTCTCTGGAGTCTAGCGCACAGTCTTGCACTTTGGCGCGATCTGAACTACCATTCACCTTGCGCTGCTCTATCACTTGCGCGCATCTGCCTTCAATAGTTTAATATAACAATTTCGCAATTCGTTACCTCTCAGCTGGGATGAAGATCATTTCGGATGGCTGGGAGATAGCTCTTCTTAGGCTCCGGGTTGTCAGTCTTTACTTCGAGGACGGGTATATGATTAATTGCGCAAGCTTCTTCCGGTGCGTGATTTTCTTGTGAATCTTGCGCACGCTGGTACGTATTTGTGCGCATGCTGGTTTCTTTAGCGTATATCATCTGCTGGTGTCTTTCTTTTTGTACAGCTTTATCTATGGTTCCTGTGTTCCCAGAACGGTTCCAGTCTCGGCCTCCGGATAGCAGCTATGGAACAACGCTCCGCTCTCCCTCCTTGATCTATTTGCGCAGGTCAGCGCACGCATTTACACCAGCGCCCGCCATCCCTCGCTCGACTTCCAGAGGAAAGGTGGTCTGTTTTCCCACCTCGCCACGCTTTGGGTATTCGCCTTCGGCATCTGCGTGGCTGAGCACGCTCTATTGTTCCGAAGGTCGCGAAGCACCGGCCTCCACTAGCGCTCTCGACCATATACCTTACCTTCGAAGCAAAAACGACTAACCGCCTCTCTAGAGCTTTTCTGTCAACTCCACATCCCCTGTATATCCCAACTAAAAGGAGCAGAAAAAACGAAAAAAATATACTAAAACAGTTGATAGCAGCACATGCGAGTAGAATAGCGCAATACAAGCCAAAAACTGTGCACAACCCGCACACTAGCGCACCGCTGCTACTATTCCCTTCACTAAACTAAGCTATACTACAAAGCTCAAAAAAACGTGAAATGTAAATGTAACGCTCCCCCCCCCCCGCACTTAAATAGAGGCGTGTCCCCACGACTCACGCTCAATCGTAACGGAGAGCGCACAAAAGCATGCAATCAAAACAAAGAACATAAGAAAGAAAAACATATAGTCATCGCAGCAAATACAAAGTCAGGGGATCAAAATATTCAGCACAAGATAGTAAAATATCACCGAGCAATAGTTTTCAAAGATAAGAAACCACCCGAAAGAAATGCGCGCCCTCCCTGCGGCACTAGATATCCTCGGAGCTGGACTCAGCCGTGGACCCGTGCGCCTCCTCATCTGAAGAATCTGTCTCATACTCAGTACTGGAGGCTGGCGGCACAACAGAAACGGCGGCGGGCTGAGTCAAGAGGTCGTCCTCCGGGATGGGGTCCCAAAGTGAATCTGAGCTCGAACTAATGATGGGATCGGCCTCAGGGGACCTCTGAACAGAATGCTGCGCAGGGGGTGCTGCAGGTGCTGGGACCTGGTCTGCTGCTGGGGTGGGCTCTGCTGCATGGACCGGGGACTGGGCAGGAGGGCTGGCTGGCTGGCGCTGCTCGCTGGGGGATCCTGGAGGCGGCCTACGCAGACTGAGGAGAGGGGGGGATAGAATCTCCAAATCTCCACCCTGACGGTGGGCTCATGCTCAGGTTTGCCCCCTCTAGCGCTAAATACTCGAGCACGCGCATGACGTTGAACATCATGCGCTGCTCCTCTGATACCTCCTTGGGTGCCTCCTCCGCCTCTGCCCTGGGGCGCTTTCCTAGTGCACGCGCGCCTCTGTACATCATCAATGGCTATGGTTACGGGCTCCCCCTGCGGCACACTTGCCCTCCGGCGCGCTCCAGTCTGCGCACGAGTTGTCATGCGCCTGACTGGAGGCGCAACTGGCTCTGGGGCCTCTTCCATCTCCCTGTCCTCAGCGGCCTCCTCTGGCTGCGCGCTGCTCTCTGCTCTTTGCCTAGGCGCTCTGGCCGACTACAGCTGGTAGCACCATTCCAAGGACCCATCCTCTCTCACGGCCACCGCTCTGAGCTGGAGCATATGGGCACGGTCCAGGGGAACGGCTGGCACTACCGTGTGCTCGGGCACTTCTGGCTCTCCATGCAGCGCAGGCAGCAGGTGCATGATCATTCCTCCACAAGTCAGCGGCCCCTTCGTGCTGACCCGACTCCAATGCACCACCATGTCCGAGACAAACAGCACTTTCTTCCCATAATAGAATCCCTTCAATATGTCCATGTTCAGCAGGCTGATCTTGGGCGCACCATTAAAACGCCCGATGATTGCATAGGCGACCATGCGCTAGAGGTAGAACATCCACGGGTCGCGCAGCTCGCGTCCTCGGCTGCCCCCCGCGGCAAAAACTTGGCCAGTCGCCATCTCACGCCATGCCTCCTGATTCGTGTGCGTGTCTATATCCTCCTCACGCACCTTGGCGCATCTCAGCGTGCGCTTCAGCCTTTTTGCCGAGGCTATGTACCAGACCCCTCTGTGCCGGTACCTGATCTCCAAATCGGCCGTCTCCAGCGACGCCAAGAACTCACATGTATCCTCCTTGTCAGCTGCGCTATTGATCTCCAACAGCGCCTCCCAGCCCGCCAGCACGAGCTTCTCCACAATGAGGTCCTCCATCCCGACTTCACGCAGGAAGTCCCTGCTGATGTACGGGGTCCCGTACATCTCCAGCCTGATGAAGGCTTCAAATTTGCTGGCAAATGACGCTGGGGTTTCTTGATCCTCCGCAGGTGTCATGGTGCGCTGGGGTTCCTCCGGTTAACTAAGGTCAAAGCTCCACAAATGCTCAAAAATCCAAACTCCGACAAACGCCCTGAAACTGTCACCCACAGGTCGCCTATCCTCCGTCTACAAAACCCACTACCCAGAACTCCAAATGGTGCAGGCGAACTAGGGTCGATTTCAAAACTAGGGCAACGCTTCCACCGCACAAACCCTAACTGAATCGGCTAAAACTGAGGGGAAAGGTTACCTGGTGTGTGTGCGACGGGAAGCTCTTCCAATCTTTCTAAACGGAGGGCTGGTTGATCGTCGGACGGTGAGCGGAGGCTAAGGGCAGGAGCTTCCTTGCGACGGTCGACTGTAAAAATACTGAAATTTTTCTAAGTTCTGGCCTTTTATACCCCCTGTCTGGCGCGGCTGTTCTGCGCACTAAATTTGCGCACTGACCTGTGCACTGCTGCGCGACTAAAAAAAAAACTACAAGTCCTAAACTAGCTAAAAGACGCTAGAAACTATATAAAGAAAAACGTGTAAAGGGAAAGCGTGTCGGGTTACCTCCCGACAAGTGCCTTTGTTTAACGTCGTTGGCTCGACTGTACCTCGTTACTTGCGTAAAAGTGTGCCAGTGACCTCCCCCACTCTTGTTCCTGAGTGTCCCCGCGCTCGTGTGTGAGTTGTGTTCTTCTTGGTCCTGCGCAAAGGATCGGAAGGGTGGTCAGCGTGGTTAATATCATGTAATAAATCACGAGTAACGAGGTTAGTGAAAGAGGGAGAAGAAATATGAGCAATAGTTCCCAGTTCTCCCTCAGGTGCATCCGGTGGCGACTCTGGCGCAGCAACTTGCGCATCTTCTATTTCGGGCTCTGCCAACTCAACTTCGCGCGCTGTGCCATCCCAAGGTTCTCCTAAATACTTTTTCACTCTCTGCCCATTGACCTGAAAACGATGCTGGTGCTCGTTTTCTAACTCGATTGTTCTGTAAGGGAAAACCTTGGTAACCGTGTATGGTCCCGTCCATTTGCTGCGCAGCTTCCCAGGCATGAGCTTTAGGCGCGAGGAGAACAATAGTACCTGGTCTCCTGGCTCAAAGGTGCGTCTGAGGATGTTTTTGTCGTGAAATGCCTTTGTGCGCGCCTTGTAGTCGCGCAGCCCCTCATATGCATCCAGGCGCAGCTCTTCTAATTCGCTTAGCTCAAATGCGCGCTCCTCACTAGCCTCGTCTAGGTTCAGGTTGCAAACGCGCAATGCCTAGTATGCCTTGTGTTCCAACTCCACTGGCAGGTGGCACGCTTTCCCATAAACCAACCGAAATGGCGAAGTCTCAATTGGTGTCTTATGTGCAGTTCTGTATGCCCATAGTGCATCGTCAAGGCGCTGGCTCCAGTCTTTGCGCGATGGTCTCACAGTTTTCTCTAGGATGCACTTGATCTCTCAATTGGAGACCTCGGCCTGGCCATTCGTCTGAGGGTGGTAAGCGGTGGACGTCTTGTGGCGCACTCCATAATGCTTGAATACCTGCGCCACTATCCTATTGCAAAAATGCGTCCCCTAGTCGCTTTTGATTTCCTTAGGCACTCCGTACCTGCAAAAAATGTTAGTTCGCAAAAAGTCAGCGACCGTCTTACCATCATCCTTCCGGGTGGCCTTAGCCTCAACCCATTTGGAGACATAATCCACCGCGACCAATATATACTCATATCCGGAAGACGGAGGAAATGGCCCCATGAAGTCAATCCCCCAAATATCGTATACTTCATCCATTAGTATTGGCGTCTGCGGCATCTCATTGCGCGCTGATATGCCCCCTGTGCGCTGGCACCTGTCACAGTTCCTGCAGTGGTTATATGAGTCACTAAACAAGTGTGGCCAATAAAATCCGCAATCCAGGATCTTTCTGCTTGTGAGCTTTGGACCAAAGTGTCCGCCACATGCGTGCGCATGACAAAACATCAAAATAGAGTTAATTTCATAGTCAGGCACGCAGCGCCTCAAAATCTGATCAGGTCCTATTCTGAGCATATACGGATCATCCCAAATGTAATACCTGGACTCATGCTTTAATCTCATACATTGGGTTTTAGTGAAATGAGGAGGAAACGTACCTGTGACCAGGTAATTCGCAATGTGCGCATACCATGGTACCTTACCTGTCAGCGCCATCAGATGCTCGTCAGGGAATGTCTCCTTGATCCGCCCTGGCTCCTCTGCTTTCACGATCCTGCTCAGGTGATCAGCGACTGTGTTCTTCGTGCCCTTCTTATCCTTGATTTCCAAGTCGAACTCCTGAAGTAGGAGCACCCAGCGCATCAGGCGCGGCTTAGTCTCATTCTTGGACATCAGGTAACGGATTGCTGCGTGGTCTGTGTAGACGATGACTCTGGCGCCTAGAACATATGCGCGGAACTTCTCCAGTGCAAACACGATTGCCAGAAGTTCCTTTTCTGTGGTGGTATAATTCCTCTGCGCAGCGTCCAGTGTGCGTGATGCATAATAGATGGCATGCGGCTTCTTGTCCACGCGCTGTCCCAGGACTGCACCTACTGCATAGTCACTTGCTTCGCACATCGGTTCAAACGGCAGGCTCCAGTCTGGCGCGCGCATCACTGGCGCACTTGTCAGCGCCTCCTTCAGCTTATCAAACGCGGCCCTGCACTCATCAGTGAATTCGAAACACACATCCTTTTGCAAGAGGTTAGACAGGGGTATACAAATCTTAGAAAAATCTTTTATGAAACGCCTGTAAAACCCTGCATGCCCAAGGAATGATTTCACATCGCGCACGTTAGTGGAATAAGGCAGATTAGAAATAAGATCAATTTTGGCCTTGTCTACCTTGATCCTTTCCTGTGAGATAATATGCCCTAGTACTACTCCATGTGATACCATAAAATGACATTTTTCATAATTGAGCACTAGGTTTTTTGAAATGCAGCGCGCTAAGACCTTATCAAGATGGGTTAAACATGCGTCAAAGGTACCTCCATACACAGTAAAATCATCCATGAACACCTCTATGCATATACCAATCATATCAGAAAAGATGCTCATGACTAAATGTTGGAACGTACCTGGCGCGTTACACAGCCCGAATGACATGCGCTGAAACGCAAACGTACCGAATGGGCAGGTAAACGTGGTTTTCTCTTGATCTTCCGCAGCAATGGGTATCTGATTGTACCCTGAGTACCCGTCCAGGAAGCAAAAGTATGGCTTTCCTGCTAACCGATCTAGCATCTGGTCCATGAAGGGCAGCGGAAAATGATCCTTGCGCGTGACTGCGTTAAGCTTTCTGTAGTCGATGCACATGCGCCATCCAGTTTGCATGCGCTTGGGAACTAGCTCACCCTGCGCAGTCTCCTCCACTGTGATTCCTCCTTTCTTCGGCACAACGTGCACTGGACTTACCCATTTGCTGTCCGAGATTGGGTAAATGACTCCTGCGTCAAGCAGCTTCAGGATCTCCTTCTGCACCACCTCCATCATATTCGGGTTCAATCTGCGTTGAGGCTCCCTGGATGGTTTGGCACCATCTTCCAATAGGATCCTATGCATGCATACGTCCGGGCTCACTCCGCGCATGTCAGCAAGTGTCCATCCTATAGCGCGCTGGTTCTTGCGCAGCACTTCCTGTAATCGCGCCTCCTGCTCCTCTTCTAATCCTTTCCTTATGATTACCGGCAAGGTATCCTCATTTCCCAAGAATATGTACTTAAGGTGCTCGGGGAGTTGCTTCAGCTCGACCTTGGGTGCCTATTCAATAGAGGGCAAGATTTTATTAGCAGTGCAGACATTAACTATATCGTGTACCTATCTGGATACTGGTTCAGCACTGCTCAGCTCATCCTCATGCACCTCCAACTCTACCTGTATCAGTGTCTCAGGTCCTTCCGCTGCGCTCGCACATTGCGCATCTGCAACCAAGTCATCTATGCTGTCCAACGCTTGTACTGTGGCGTCATCATGAGGGTGCTGCATCCCTTTAAATATGTTAAAGTGAATTTCCTCGCAATCGACCTCCATTGAGAGGGTCCCCCTCCACACGTCTATCTTTGTGCGCGCTGTCATCAGAAATGGTCTGCCCAGTAGGATCTGCGCACTTCCTTTGCTCGACTCACCCTCCATTTCTAGGACATCGAAATCTGCTGGAAACACCAGCTTTCCTACTCGGACGAGGACGTCCTCTATCATGCCCGTCGGTTGCTTGCAAGACCGATCCGCTAGCTGAATGGTGAGACCTGCAGGCTTTAGTGGTCCAAGGCGCAATGATGCATACAAGGAATAGGGAAGCACATTTATAGATGCGCCTAAGTCAATCATGCAGTTGCTTACAGTGGTCTTACCTAAAGTGTAGGGAATGGTGAATGTACCTGGATCCCGGCACTTAGGTGGTACCTTATGTTGCACGATTGCTGAGGCCTGCGCATTTAGCATTACCTGTGCGCACTCGCCTTTCCTCCTCTTGTTTGTGCACAGCTCCTTTAAAAACTTGGCGTACCTAGGGATCTGCCGAACTGCTTCAATAAGGGGAATGTTTATTTCCACCTTGCTGAATAACTCGTAGAGCTCCTTATCAAGCGCTTCTTTCCTAGCCGATAGTGCCTGTACAGGAAAAGGTGCAGGTATGTTAGTACGATTCATGTCTTTGTCTTTCGATTGCGCCATACCTAGCGCCTCGCCCTGCTAGTTGTTGGCTTGTGCTTCTGGTTGCGCATCCGGCTCTGCTGGGTCTGGAGCTTGCGCGACAGGTTGCGCGGGCGCCTTTGCAGTCAGCTCTGTTCCTACCGTGCGCCCGGTCCTCAGTGTCACTGCGTTGACTCCTCCCTTGGGATTCTGGATCACTTGCGAAGGCAGGTTGCCATCGCTCTTTTTTAGCTCATACACCGTGGTAGCGATTTGTGACAGCTGCTTTTCAATGGACTCGAACCTCTTGTCATACTTCTCATCATTCCTGCGCACTGTGTCTGCTAGCTAGCCCACGATCTCTAAGTTTGTTGAGGACGATCTCTTCGTGTTTGTTTGTTTTGATTTTGTTGTTATCCGATTGTTTGTTGAGATCCTGGAGATAAGAGTATCTTCAATGTCATCCTTATCATGATCTTTAACTCCTTTCTTTATCGCGGATTTTGTGCACCAGAAAACAACAGGATCGTTTAGGATGAGTTTGTTCAACTTCGACGCCTGGACAACTTCTTGTACAGTTTTGTGCAAGCATGCCATATGCACTCACAATCTCCCCCTTGGCATTTGCATCAAAACTCCATCTGTCTCCATTGACTCCATCTTGGACACATCATTATCAATGCAGCAACATAGCATCATAATCAAAACACACAATGTCATTCGTGCAAGTTGTCCATACCTTTCTCTCCCCCTTTTTGGTGTAAATGCCTCAAGCCTTTAAGCGTTTGAAGGAGGATGTAGTCCCCAGCCGATGAATTTTCTTGGCTCAGATGGCCTCTTATTCTGGTATTGCAGCTGCTGGAACATCATCCGGGACATCTTTAGTAACCCCTTGGAGCTCATTGATGTGGCACCCAATAAATCAGTTGTTGATTTGGAGCTTCGCTCTGGGTTGCCTTCTTCTGGTTGTTCTTCCTCCTCGGTATTTGTTCAATCTGTACTGGACAGTCTGTTCGAACAGGTTCTTGTACATTCTGAGTCTCTTCCTCTGCTGGCTCCTGAAACTCCTTCTCTTTTTCTGTGTGTGTGGTCATGTTGTGGGCAACGAGAAAGGTGTCTCTCTTCTCCTTTGCTCTCCAGACCCACTTGTTGTTCCGTCGAGTGCCTGAATCCATTTTTCTGATGTGACAATTTCTTCTGATATGTCCAGTGAGGTGACAGTAATAGCATATTGTTTCTCCTTCCAGTTTGATGCTCGGTTGATGCGTCTGGATACAACTGGGGTGATTTTCTCAGTTTCTCGAACGAACACCAGTTTGTTGGCTGCTTTGGATCCGGTGAATCCAATCCCTCGTGTGTCATGACTCGGCCTCTGCATAGATAAGATTGAATCCAACTTTTCAGTTCCTGAATTGAGCATCCTATGACCCTTCTTGAATGAGCTCAGTTCTTCCGTAACATCAGACAATTTGTGTTGTAGTTGGCTGATAACTCTGTGATCTTCCGTCCTCTCTCTATCCAACATTTTGTTCTGACGTTGTAGTTCAACATTCTCATTCTTCAAATTGTTAAGAGTTTTGTTGAGCTTTGCGTTGATACTGACAACTTCAGTCCATTTTGAGTGTAGCAGAGAGAACTTCTCGATGATGCATTCGTCAGTTGGTTCTTCTCCCTCGCTATCTGAGCCTTTCATTGATGTAACAGAGGTTAGTGCAACTATCTTTTCTGAGCTTACCTCCGATCCTTCTACATCGGACTCCTCATCACTCCAGGTCACATTCAGAGATCTTTTGTTGCGTTTGATTGTGTTTGCACATTCTGCTTGAATGCGTCCATATCCCTCGCATTCTCTACACTGAATACCCTTAGGATGATTTGTTCTGTTTTGCTCTTTCAGATCGAGCTGTCTGCCTCTGGTCTGAGAATTTCCTCTGGATCTGTACTGGCCATTGTACTGAGTAGACTGTCCCACCACTTTCTTGTTCAACTTGTTCATGAACTTTTCAAACTTCTTACTCAAGAGATCCATTGCTTCTGAGATTTCTTCTCCACTATCATAGTCTGCTGCCTCAGCTTTTAATCCAATAGTCTTGTCTTTGAATGCAGATCGGTTGCTATCTATCGTCATTTCATAGGTAGTGAGTGAGCCTAGGAGGTCATCAAGTCGCATGTTTTTCACATCTTGAGCTTCCTCAATCGCGGTCACTTTCATTTCAAATCTGGCAGGTAGTGATCGCAATTCCTTTCGAACGAGCTTCTCTTCAGGCATGGGTTCTCCTAGGTTGAAAGCTTGATTGGACAGGTCTCCCAACTTTGCGAAGAATTCTCTTATGGTCTCGGCTTCGTCCATCTTCAACTCCTCAAACTGTGTATTGATCATCTGCATCCGGGACAGCTTAACCTTCTCAATTCCTTCATGATGAGTAGCCAATATGTCCCACGCTTCTTTGGCAACTTCGCATTTTGAGATGAGCTTGAAGATCTTCTCATCTACTCCGGAGAATATGGCATTCCAGGCTCTTGCATTGCTAGTTCGTGCCCATTCTTCATCCTTTGTCCACTTTTCTTCAGGTTTCTCGGTCACGTTTCCATCCTTGTCACTTTTTGTTGGGACACTCCAGGGCTTCAGAATAGCTCTCCATGCATGGTCATCAACAGTTTGAATGTATGCTTTCATCCTTGCTTTCCAGTAGCCGTAATTGTATTCATCCAACAGTGGGGGTCGTGCTATGCTCTGTCCTTCCTTCATACTCATTTTTCCTGCAGCCTTTTCCCGAGATCTAACTTTGTACGTCGAGCACGCTTGCTCTGATACCAATTGAAATTGCTGATCGCAGGATGATGAGAGCTTGTCCAACTTGTTGTTCGGACTTCTTCCTTGAGCAAGTTACGCAGCGGAATAAAATAACAGAAATAAAAGCTACTGCTAAGGATAAAAAGATGGTGACCCAGTTCGGCTAAACCAGCCTACGTCTGGGGGGCTTATCCCAAGCCCGTGGGAACTGATTCACTAGTTTACGATCAAGTACAAGGACGTTACAGAATAACGGACTCCCTCCCTATTCTAACCTCTACTCATCTACTAGTGATCGATACTCAGGCTCCCCCTGAATGTGAGACCTCCCGTCACTTCCCACTATTCACTCAGGCTCCCCCTGAATGTTTGTTGACAGCTTTGTATGCACCCGAACTTCTCAGAACTAGCTTGCCATCTTACTGCTTCTTACTCTTCCGTTTTCCTCAAGCTAGTGTCTACACAATTGTGTGCTTCAAACACTCATGAACCAACTGCCGTGTATACTTGTATTTTTTCTCCAGATGATTGATAACCATAGCTGCATGAGTTCCTCGTATTTAACCTAGGAGATGCACAAATCTCTCAAGTTGTTATGATCTCTAAGTTTGTTGAGGACGATCTCTTCGTGGTTGTTTGTTTTGATTTTGTTGCTATCCGATTGTTTATTGAGATCCTGGAGATAAGAGTATCTTCAATGTCATCCTTATCATGATCTTTAACTCCTTATCTTAATCGCGGATTTTGTGCACCAGAAAACAACCGGATCGTTTAGGATGAGTTTGTTCAACTTCGACGCCTGGACAACATCTTGTACAGTTTTGTGCAAGCATGCCATATGCACTCACAGCCTCCAATCTCGCCTTTGATCTGAGTATAACTTTGAGCAAATAGTCTGGCTTTGTTAGTAGTGATATTTCCTTTCTCAAAAAATTTATTCTTGAAGATCCATTTGGTTCCATTGATGTTGACTCCAACATGTCGAGGTATCAAGTACCAAACATCATTTCTTTCAAACTCGCCAAGCTCCTCCTGCATAGCCGCTATCCAGTACTCATCTTTGAGAGCCTCTTTGATACTTTTAGGCTCAATGGTTGACAGAAAACAAGAGGTGCTAATCATATCACAAAGGTTGCTGTGAGAGGTACCTTGAGTTTGTCTTCTTTTAGTGGGATCTCCTATAACATTAGCTAATGAATTATTTCTTTGCACTCTTCTTGGAGGTAGCCGAGTAGGACTAGGTCTAGACGGGGGTTCTTCAGTGGAGCCTTCAACATCCTGTTTGGGTTCATCTTCTTCTACTATAGCATCCTCTGGACCATCTTCTTGATCAAATTTGTTATGTTCTTGCCGCCTTGACTGTTCGAGTTCCTCGGCTGCAGTATTTTCATCATCATTGTGATCCGGTGGACTCTCCCCTACATCCTTGACTATCACATTGATTGACTCAATCACAGTTCTTGTGCGTTTGTTGTGGACCCTGTATGCCTGACTGTTAGTTGACTATCCAATAAATATCCCAACATCACTCTTTGGATCAACTTTCTTCTGATACTCCCGGTCCCTCAGTATGTACCATTCACTTCCAAAGATATGAAAATATTTTACAGTAGGCTTTCTTTTTCGCCAGAGCTCGTAGCATGTCTTTTCTGTTCCTTTTCTGATGGATAGTCAGTGGATGATGTAGCAGGTTGTATTCATTGCCTCAGCCCAAAGTCGTAGAGGGCCTTCTTTTCATGAACCATCACTTGAACCATCTCCTGAATCGTCCTATTCTTGCGCTCAACCACTCCACTCTAATATGGTGTTATAAAGTTAATCCAAGAGAAACGAGTGAAGTCATCAACACATACGAACGCATACCTCTTTCTTCCACAGATTTCCACTTCCATTGGACCCATCAGGTCCATGTGTAGTTACTAAAGAGATCTGGATGTGTTGGTTTTTGTCACTTTTGGTTGAGAAACCTTCTTATATTTTCCAATTTGGTATTCTCCACAAGCTGCATTAGACTCACCTTTGATCTCAGAGATTCCTCGAACTAAGTGTTCAGCAGCTATCTTTTTGAGAGTTCTTAAATTCAAATGACCCATTCGTTTGTGCCACAAGTTCATCTCTTCAGTCTTGGTCATCGGGCAGGTTGATCCAGAGGTTGCTATACCAACCTTTAATAGGTAGCAGTTGTTGGCAGACCTTGTTCTATTAATTATGCATCTTCCATCTTTGTTAAATACTTGGAAGAATTGTTTTGTGAAATCGACAAAGTGTGTACCGTCACATACTTGGAAGAATCATATTCTTTAGCTTGGGCAGTCCTTAAATGTCTAGAGTTCCTTCCAAGTACCTTCTCTTTCAGCCCATTGCCAAACATCACATGTAATTATTTGCATGGTTGAATGTTGGTCAAGCAGGTTCGATCTCTAGTCATGTGTCCCGAGCATCCACTGTCGAAGTACCAGCTTCCCTCCTTCATTGAATTTCACAAGTTGTAGGACACATAGGCATAGTGTCTGCTTCTTGATCTATTTCTCCAATGTCTGGCCATGGAAGATCTTTATAGTCTCCAGTATCTGGTTAGAATGGGATAGACTCTTTAGATGTGACCAACTTGGTTGCAAAAGTAGTAGATGTAATTGTCATTCCACGTTTTCCTTGCATGATGTTGATGTAGAGGTTGCTGTAGCATCTGATGACTATTTATTCTGGGTGATTTCTTCTGAACTTGATTTTGAATGTTTGATGGCCTATCCACCTTTTGCACTCCATATTATAGTTATTCTTCTAAGCTTTAACAAACTGTGTTTTTCCAGAACCAACCTCTCCTGTGCAGCCAAGACCCATGTTCCCTTCTCCAAACCTTTGATATGCTAGAATGTCATCGAGGTTGCTTGATCCATTGTTTATCATCTTTGCCATTCTCTTATGTAGACTCATCTCTTCCATCACAGTGGCATAATCCTCTTTATGTTGTTTAGCTTGAGTCGTATGGGAGGTGATAGTCTATGTTGAGGTATGGCATCCTTGACAAAACAACACAAGAAGATGCTACAGCACTCCCTGAAGATCGAAGCTGGAGCACAATCTGAATACTGACAAAATAGCAACAAAGTATAATGACAAGGCATAAGAAAGTGCTATAGCATAAGAAGGGGAGATGCTACTTCAGTGATCAGACATGACACTTCCAGAGACACTGTCCAATCCTGACCAAGTATCGGAAGTCTAAAAGAGCTACAAATGCCGGTCAGTTAAGAATAAACACAAGAAACCCACCGTCCACCTATGAATACTACAGCACGCAGATGCCAGTAACCAAGGGATATCGTTTCATTGTGCGGGAAATCTTCAGAAGTATTGGAGGGACCACTAACCCGAGAAAGAGGCACAAAATGAAAAGAAATCTGAAAGTCTCATCCACAGCCGAAAAAAGAAGCAAAGCATCAGAAAAATGCAAGTGTCAAAAGCATTGGGCACAGGTGTCAAAAAACACAGCTATGGATGAAAAACCGCCCGACATCCCCATGGAAGCACAAGACAAGGGCCAGGCTTATGGTCCAAAGTCGACTCTGGATCCAGGAGAGGTAGATGAATGTAGGGCTATAGCACACTCTGGCAACTTGAGGATGTAATTTGTGAAATTATTGTTGGCGCCAAAAGTTGGTCATGCTCTGAGAAGTCGACAGGTGTCCAAAGTTTTTCAGAGGAAAGAAAGGGGGAGTTTTGAGTTAACGGTTTTGACCTGGGGCTTCTGATTTCTCCAGCGCCGTCAACCTCCAGAAAATCTCATCTCCGATTAATCCTCGACAATGGTCAGAACAAGGGGAAGCAAGGTCCATAGTCACAAGGAAGGGTCCAGAAAGTTGAAGGGTAGTGAGGTACCCCTGAGCCAATGATCGGTTGACTTCTTGCCGATTATTCGCTTCATTCGATGATGAATTTCGCTCTTCTCCCGAACTTTTCATTTTGTTTTTACCACTCTAATCTCATTTCAGGTTAAATTATATTATATCAAGGCTTTGTAGTCCGTTTGAAGCAAAATAAGGCAAAACACAAAGATTCAAACGAATACAGACCAAATCTGGGCAGATTGACCTATTCGCCATCAAAGGCTTGCCTATAACATTATTCTTATCTGATTGAGGCGTGCCATATCTTGTTGGAAAGCTAACTCAAAGGGCTACAATATTGTAGTTTACCATAAGAGTAATTCAAAGATTTAGATGGTCAAAATGCAAGAAACGTTAGATTTACAGTGCTGAGTAAACAGTAGACAAATTCAAGTAAGAACAGCCGATTCACTAGTCAAACTGCCGATTTACTGGTAAAATTGGCGGTTTGGTGTTGAACCGGCCCCAAAGGCAAAATTTCATGATTCTTTGAGACAGGCCAGTTCAATATAGAACCGGCGGTTTACCAATTGAACCGGCGGTTTGGACACTGAATCGCCGATTTGACACCAAACCAGCCTGACACTTAATTCTAAAAATCAACCCAATTGATTTTTAGTATAAATAAAAATTCAGGGCTCCTTCATAAGGGTTGGACGATTTGGAGAACGAAAGCAGGAGAGAAGAGACAAGCTTGGAGGAAGATCATCGTCACGGGTTCTTCGTTCTATATTCTCTTCATTCTTGTGTTGGTAGTAATCACCATGAGTAGCGAGTAGTCTTTTAATTCTGGGATCTTACGGATCCCATGCCTGTAACCTGATTTCATGTGATTTGTACGAACATCAGTTTTAGTCTAATGCAAATTTATGTTTTTCAATTCTATTATACTTCATTCGATCGTTTTACAATTGTTGATCATTGATTGGGATGACTACATGTTAGAATGAAATTAGGTTAGATGCCAAAAAGATGATTGGGCTTGAGGTAATTAACCGGATTGAGTAGAGTTGACATCGAAACATGGTAGCTATATTGTTAGTACTTGAATCGATAGGAAAGTTGACATCTTCTGTCTGGAAACCATAGGCTTGCTAAATTGAAACTGTTGATAATCCGTGATTGGGCTGCGTTCAATAGTGTAGATTAATTCAGGTGATGATCCGTGAATAGGCGGCTCACCTGATGTCAATTTAGGTTATTTCCAAAGCTATTTTGCATGATTATATGGTGTGACTGATTGCATGAATTGTGTTACGAGCATGGGTGAAGTTCGATCTTGGAATAATTTTCTCTGATCGAATCAACCGTTAGGATTTAGGATAATTAGGAATATTTAGAACAAAACCAGAATTTCCATTGCGAGTAGCTAAACACATTGATTGCTAGCTAGTATATACACGCGCCTGTTCCTAGGATCGACCCTTGGCTTATCAAGGTCTATAAATTAATTTTGACTACAACTTGACCCCTAAAACTTATATCTGACAACTATAAAGGGTTAAAAATACGCATTGTCAGCCAACCTCCTTCAACTGATAGCTAAAAAAGAGCTCTGCCCTTCACATCAGAGAACTAGAAGAGGACCCGGGCCTGACCTGGAAGCCACTAGCCCGGTCAGCTTGAGGCAGGACCTTCAACATTAAAAAGGGCAGTCGACATCAATGAGTATTTGTCTACAGAAGTTGATAAGGAGCTTCTATCCACCAGCAAGAGCGACAGCCCATTTGCTCAAGGGAATGCTGAAGCATCCGGTGTTGCTCATACCCTTGCAGATTCTGACATAGAAGAGACCGCCCCCGAGACAAGATCAAAAAGGGTCTTAGACAGGCAGGTTGCTGTTATACCCACTCCACCATCTGAAAATGATCCCTCAGCAGCATTCAGTAGTGAAGAAGAAGTGGATGAGGAGGAGGAACAAGCATCCTCAGGGAAACTAGTGGACAAAGGGAAGGAGCCAATTGATATTGACTCTTCCAGTGAGGAAGAGGTAATTGAAACTGTAGACACTAAGTCAGAAGACTTCAGAGTTTCCCCAACTCCTCAGAAACCCCGGCCTCCGCCCCCCAAATCAGCTATTTCAGGAATTGACTATCAAGGCATTTGGTTCAGAAACAAATATGTCACCGAATCATGGGTACGACTCGAGTGCTGAGACGGGTACTTACGCAAGACTCAAAACAAAAATATAATAAAATGATAAATGTGGTATAGATAACTACTCCTCTAGTGGCCCTCCAGAGGAGGCTGCCGCATATACTCAGGTGAAATGTGAGTCCCACATTCTGCCAAAAATTACCTGAAAAACATGAGAACACACACACACTAAAGAGTGCTTTTGTTAATGAACCACAATTAAATTAAACTAAAGTGACTTAATAACGTAAAAAATTAAATCCTAACTATAATTGGGCTGGCTCCCAAGGAGCGCACTTGTTTAACGTCGATGACTCGACGATACCTCTCATCATTCATCTCTTACCAGCTCGGTCAACTGGAACTCCCCATCAGGTGGAATAACCTCTCCATGATAATGCTTAACTCTATGTCCGTTCACAACAAAATTTTCTTCAGTACTAGGCTTTTCAAGCTCTAGAGCTCCGTGACTAAAAACTTTCACCACCGTATATGCACCTGTCCAACGAGAACGCAACTTTCCAGGCATTGGTTTAAGTTTGGATGAAAATAGCAATACCTTTTGTCAAACGTCGAACGAGCGTCTGGGAATGAATTTATCATGGTAAAGCGTAGTTCGCACTTTGTAGTCTGATTGGCTCTCATAAGCCTCTAAGCACAGCTCCTCTAGCTCATTCAGCTGCTATTTCCTTTCAATACATGCACTAGCCAAGTCAATGTTACATGACCTAATTGGCCAATAAGCTTTGTGTTCTACCTCAACCGGTAAGTGACAAGCTTTTCCTTAAAAGATTCTCTACGGAGAGGTCCCAACATGCGTCTTGTAGGCTGTTCTATAGGCCTACAATATTTCATGAACCTTGCCATTTGTTTGTGGATGGTAGGCCGTCGATACTCGGTGATGCACTCCAAATTGGTTAAATACCGCAGCCATCCATTTGTTGCAGAAGTGTGATCCGTGATCACTTATGACTGCTTTCTGCACTCCATACCTACAAAACTATTAGTAAGCAAGAAATTCATAAAAGTTTTTCCATCATCATTTCTAGTGGCCTTAGCTTCCACCCATTTCGAGACATAATCCACAACAACCAAAATGTATTGATAACCATAAGAAATAGGAAACGGTCACATAAAGTCTATGCCCCATATATCAAATACTTCATCAACAACTATCAGAATTTGAGGCATTTCATTCCTGGCAGAAATGTTTCCTACCGTCTGGCATCTATCACAGTTCTTACAATGGTCATAAGCATCTCTAAACAAATGAGGCCAAAAGAATACACTATCAAGAATTTTCCTAACGGTTCTCTTAGAACTAAATAGGCCACCACAACATGTTCATGACAAAAAGACAAAATTGATGAGATCTCATTTTCTGGCAAACATCTTCTAACTATTTGATCAGCGCCAATCTTCCACAAATAAGGATCATCCCACATATAATATCTAGAATCATGCTTGAGTTTTAATCCATGAGCTATATTGAGATATGGAGGGAACTTACCTCCCACCAGGTAGTTAACTATGTTAGCATACCATGGTGTCTTTATATGCACAGCAAAAAGATGCTCATCTGAAACGTTTCCGTTAATGCCACCGCGTCCTTCTCTTTAATTATTTTGCTCAGGTGGTCAGCTACCATGTTTTCACTCCCATTCTTTGTCTATGATTTCAAAGTTGAATTCCTAGAGTAGTAGGATCCATCTGATGAGCCGTGGCTTAGACTCCATCTTGGCCATCAAGTGCCTAATTGATGCATGATCAGAAAAAATAATAACCTTAGAGCCAAGTAAGTAAGAACGAAACTTTTCAAGAGCAAACATAGAAGCTAAAAGCTCCTTCTTTGTGGTGGAATAATTTTTCTGTGTAGCTTCCAGAGTCCTAGACGCATAATGAATCACCACAGGCTTCTTATCTTATCGTTGTCCAATCACCGCACCAACAACATAGTCTCTCGTATCACAGATAACCTCAAAGGGTTGGGTCCAATCTGGTGCTTGTATTATTGGTGCACTCGTCAAGGCTGTCTTGAGTTCTTCGAAAGCTGTCTTGCACTCATCATTAAAATCAAAAGGAACATCTCTCTGCAACAATCGAGACAGTGGCAATGTTGTCTTGGAAAAGTCTTTAACAAACCTGCGATAAAATCCTGCATGTCCTAGAAAAGACTTGATACCACGTTGGTCAGTAGGATAAGGCAATCCAATAATTAAATTAATTTTTCGCTTTATCTACCTGGATGCCATCCTCAGAAATAATATGACCTAAGACAACGCTATGTGTGACCATGAAATGACACTTCTCATAATTAAGCACCAAATTCATCTCAATACAATGTGTGAGTAGCCTATCTAAATTATGCAAACATTCATCAAAAGTATTTCCATAGATAGTGAAGTCATCCATGAACACTTCTACACAAATCACTTATCAAATCAGAAAATATGCTCATTGATGAGCGGACAGATGACCTTATATGTGTCCACATTTTCCCTTTACTTCTTGTTTGTTCCGCTATTTTATGAAGTCTTTTGATGCTTTCCTTGTCCATTTTAGGTTAAAAATGCGTATTACACGATGTGAAGTGGCCCGAAAAAAATTGGGATAAATTCCGATCGATCGAGAGCAAAAATGAGCAAGATTGGAGCAAGCTACAAAAGTGACTGGCCCAGGCATATTTTAACTCCACCAGATGGGTGCACGAGTTGAATTGATTCGCTCAACCTTGGCCGAATCATCCTCTCTAGCTGGACGGATCAGCCTGACTCGCGGTGAATTTTGACAACGCTTGACCGAATAAAAAGTTATTCGGCCCGGATCAGCTTGACTTGAGAAGGATTTCAACAGATTGACCAAGACTTGACCAAATCAAATGAAGGCTTGACCGAATCAAAAGTGATTCGGCCAAGGAAGATTAACTCGCCCAGCCTCGAAGCGCACTGAGAATTTGATTCGAACACTCTGTCGGAGTCAACTTATTTAAGCTTACACGAATCACTTTTGATTCGGACACGACGGGTGAATTGGTAGTTTCCAAAAAGTATAAATAGAAAGAGATGAGAAATTAGAAAAGGCTTTTTCCATAAAACAAAACCCTAGACTATTTCTCTGGGAGGACTTGAAGAATTGTCGAGGATTCGGAGAAGACACGCGCAAATGGAGATTCTACATCATCCGTCTACTCAACCCTTACTAGTTTGTCATCAAGTGGTGCACAATTTCCTTTAAAAATTATGTCTTGTATTGAACTCACCATGAGTGAGTAGTCCCATAGTAGTTGGGATCCTTATGGATCCCTTAGGATAGATTGTAATGCAAAACATGTTTCTTTATCAATAAGAGTGAAGTTTGATTGAAAATTCTCATGCTTTATCATCATGTTAATTCTATGCACTCCAAGTGTTTGACGAAACAAATGAATGAGTATAAATTAATAAAACTCCTAAGGATGGAATGAGAATTAAACTTAGGTTGTTTAGAAGATTGAGCATGTTAATTTTAGATAGTTTTTGTGCGCGAGAGTGACATTGGCAATCTAAAAGGCTAAGTATATAGCGGACTTTAGTTAACTATCAATAGACCGAGAGGTTGAGATTATAAGACTTTTGTTCTACACGGTTCAATAGAGCGAGAGTTTGAGAATTGTGTCACTTAGGTATCATTCCCATTCTAGAGAAGGAGCGAGAGTTGAATTTAGAATGCTGATGCTTTAGCCTAGAATAGTCAATCAAATTAACTCATGCATATATTTTTATTTTGTGTTGGTAATCGCATGACTTAAGGGTGAAATAGGATTCCGACTACGTTTTCTTTATTACTTTCTTTCAAAACCAAAATTCGATCTTGTCTTTACTATTTACTAAAGATATCTCGCATAGAGGAAATACCCCCATTTTTATTTAGTATATTTACCTTAAACATTACTAGCTAGCTTTAGATTAATCTAGGCTTTTCTCTTGGGTTCGACCCGAGGTCACTCGGATTATAAATATTGTTTGCGTATCGTGATTGGACTATGATGATGCAAGTTTGGCAGTGTTTGACAAAACCAGACAAAACCAGCATAAGTGTTCAAGGGGTTGCTACAGCTCAACGATCAAGCAGGTCAGCAGAAGTGAACCAGCAGCAGCTGCAGCAGGGGATGCTGCAGCAGGTGCTAGTTCAACTGGCTGTTTCAACCGTCCAAGAAGCAGCAGTTATCTGGGCTTGTTTAGAAGGGCTGGGATCGCTACGGAGATCATCAGAAGAATTTCTAAAATGCTGTGGAGTATTTTCCAGCTAGGTTTACTAGTCAGAGAAGGAGATTTGCATTAAAGATAAATATCAAATCTAATCTCCTAGATTTTAGGAGATAATTGATCTTGTTGGGACAATTGCCTAAACCTGGACATTGCTTAAAGTGGCGCTGCTATTTAAGCTGAAGGTGTTCAGAGCAGAGAGGTTGATCGAAGCTGAGGGATACACGAGTGCATACACAGATTTCAGTGGAAGAATCCTTGGTGTGCGACGGAAGCTTTCTTCGATCATCACCCGTGAGCAGAGCGTTGAACGCAGAGCTGTGGTGAGTATTGTAGAAGGGAATCAGGACTTGCAGAGATTGACATATTGTAGAGGGTGTGCAGACACAAATTAGAGCCTGTTCTGATTGTGCCGAGTGATCCACACGGGGTTAAGTAGCATAGGTTGCGTGAGTTGTAACCGAGTGTACTTGGAACCTTTGGTTGAGTGGATTGAGGACTGGAGAATTGCCTCCCCAGATGTAGGCAGATTGGCCGAACTGGGTGAACAAACCTGTGCCTTGTTCATTGTTTTGCTAAGACAACTTTCGAGTGAACAAGAGTGTGCTGCAGCAACTGCTTGTTCACAAAATCTGTCGAACCAAGACACTGTGAATTTCAGACTAGTATTTTTACTATCACAATTTCGACAACGTTCACTCGTGACACAACCTCAAAGACATGCGCCTAAATGCAAATGTACTAAAAGGGCATGTGAAAGTCGTCTTTTATTGGTCCTCATCTGCAATAATGATCTGATTGTACCCTAAAAATCCATCAAGAAAGAAAAAATAAGGCGTACCTGCAAGCCTGTCCAGCATTTGGCATATGAATGTCAGTGGATATGATCCTTGCGTGTGGCTGCATTTAGCTTTCTATAATCGATACACATACGCCAGCCATTTTGCACTCTTTTTGGTTTCGGCTCCCCCTTGTCACTCATCTACACTGTAATTCCGGTTTTCTTGGGCACCACATGCATAGGGCTCACCCATTCACTATCAGATATTAGATAGATCACACCGGCATCTATTAGTTTCAACACTTCCTTCTGAATAACCTCCATCATCAGTGGGTTCAAGCGAAGTTGTGTTTGTCTCACAGGTTTTGCTCCTTGAATGCATACAAACTGTTGGATAAATCCTTTAATGTCAGTCAATGTCCATTCTATCGCAGTCTTGTTCTCCTTTAGTACCCGAGCCAGTCTTTCTTCTTGATCTCCCTCAAGTCCTCTCTTAATAATAATTGGCAATGTCTCACTCCATATAGGAAATAGGAAACGGTCTCATAAAGTCTATGCCCCATACAACAAAGAGTTCATTAACAATTATCGGATTTTGAGGTATTTCATTCCTAGCATAAATGTTTCCTACCCTTTGGCATCTATCACAGTTTTTACAATGGTCATAAGCATCTCTAACCAAATGAGGCCAAAAGAATCCACTATTTAGAATTTTCCTAGTGGTTCTCTTTGGAACAAAATGGCCACTACAAGCATGTTCATAACAAAAAGACCAAATTGATGAGATCTCATTTTCTAGCACACATCTTCTAACTATTTGATTAGCGCCAATCTTCCACAAATAAGGATCATCCCACATTATCTAGAATCATGCTTGACTTTTAATCCTTGAGCTCTATTGAGAGATGGAGGGAACTTAACCCGCACCGGGTAGTTAACTATGTTAGCATATCATGGTGTCTTTATATGCACAGCGAAAAGATGCTCATCAAGAAACGTTTCCGTTAATGCCACCGCGTCCTCCTCTTTGATTATTCTGCTCAGGTGGTCAGCTACCGTGTTCTCGCTCCCCTTCTTTGTCTTTGATTTCAATGTTGAATTCCTGGAGTAGTGATGGAGCGTATTTATACGATCCATCGAGTTATTTATTCCCATTGTTTAATTGCATTTTGCTTCTGATAGATTACTTCTTTGTAGTGGTTTGCATCGTAGGTATATCAAGTCCGCTTTTGAGATTTATGGCATTTTTAGAGAGTCGGTGCGGAGATTGACATTATAAGAAGTTAAGTGTGCATCTCAGTAGAAACCGCTCATGAAGAACACTTTAGTGTGCCTTAATGTCTTCTTCGGGAGCCCTGCTAATGTCTTCTTCCAGAGCGGCCAACATTTAATTAAGTCAGCATTGGGCCCACGGCACGAGAACAAATTTAGAAGCCCGCATGGTTTACATATAAATAGAGACATGGGAGAAGTTTTTTTTTGGCGATTCATGAGAGAGAGGGAAGAGAAGCGACACACGAGAATTGAGGCGGAAACACTGTCATCGCCGGAAACACTGTTCATCGTCAACTATTCATTATTGCTTTAGATGGATCATAGTAGCTAAACCAAACTTTCAGTTTAGGGATTTTGTATTGCAACATACGGTTTGAGATACTTATGTTTCATAATTCAATTTAGTAAATTCTTGTTCTTAATTTGAATTGCATTCTCTGATTATCACGTTAGCATAGCCTAGCGGTGAAACTGAGTTGATATCTATTGCGTGATACTAGATTGACTTTCCTATTAGCTAAGCCTAGCCGTATAACCTAATCGATGTTGTTAATTGAGTAATTATTAAACCTATTCGAGAACTTAGCGGTTGAGAGTAGGTAGAACACTAGAGTCGACATTACCCTAGCAGGATTGTTAGACTAGAACAGTAGTTTACTAGTTGATGCATGTTACAATCTATGATTACCCGTTGCAATGCATATCCCTGAACTGATTTTCTCTGAATTTGACAACAACAAACATTCTTCCTGCAACCCCCTTTTAGTGTGACAATTATTAGTAGAACTTTATCACTGATTGCTCTCTTTTGGGTTCGACCCTGTTTACTGCTTGCTAGTTAGTAGGAGATAATAAATATAAATTTGGCGCACACAACGACGTGCCGTCAACTAGTAGGATCCATCTGATGAGCCGTGGCTTGGACTCCTTCTTGGCCATCAAGTTCCTAATGTTGCATGATCAGAAAAACAATAACCTTAGAGCCAAGTAAATAAGAATGAAACTTTTCAAGAGCAAACACAATAGCTTAAAGCTCCTTCTCGGTGAAGCATCTAGAGTCCTTGCCACATAATGAATCACCACAGGATTCTTATCCTTTCGTTATCCAAGCACCGCACCAACATCATAGTCGTTAAAATCACACATAACCTCAAAAGGTTGGGTCCAATCTAGTTCTTGTATTATTGGGGCACTCGCCAAGGATGTCTTTAGTTCTTCGAAAGCTG